>CM017193.1:38685092-38730092 GCA_004837865.1 Musa balbisiana
AAGTCCGGAGTCCGTAGTTCCTCGATCGATGCTGTGCTTGGCAGACTGATTGATCGTCTCTTTGGGGTGGAACAAGATGGTCCGTCAACCTGCTCGATTTGTTATGCAGTCAGTTGATGAACATGAAGATGAAATTAATAACCTCCATTTTGTCCATTCATATAATACTTACTGTATATTCTTCTTCAAGACATTTTTCTGCAATGTCTGTGATCTCCACAATTTTGTGGTGATGACCAATTTTCAATTCTCTTAGTTCACCATGGCATGGAACGAGCACGCTGTCTAGGTTTGCACATGCATCTTGGTCGAGTTTTAGTGAAGCTGGAAAAGTTGGATGATATAAATGTCATCAGATACTGATTCTTACACATTGTCAAATGGGAAGCAGTATGTAGGAACATCTTACAGTCGATGCACGATAAAATATCCTTGTTTGAAGTATCGACATCTTCAAGGGTTGATGAAACAGCAGAAGATAATTTGGCACGCACATGCTGGTTGGCATCCAATCCATTCCTGTATGGGTTCACAAATAGTTTGTAGGACAAAAACTTTATAAAACAACTGGAAAATCATTAGATCTTTTGCTTCAATCACCTGACAATTGAATCTGCTGATGCTTCATTCCCTTTACCAAGCATCAGCAGGGAAATTTGAGCATTTCTCCATTGTTGTGTACCCATTCTAGCCTTTGCCATGCTGCAAATTGTTATAGAGAAAAAAGAAAATTCAATAAAGAATTAGGCTAACTACAGTGAACTAAAAAAAAAGGAGTACAGTGCAATGCAGTATAGAAATTCTCATGGCAATTGTCCATTCTGACTTACCAACTTTTTAAGCCTTCTTCGATGTCATTTCTGCCACTTTCAACTGCTGCAGAATCCTCAATATAGTGCTTTTGAGTTTTTTCCTTGTATGCTTTCCATTGTTCTTTTATACGACAAGTAAAATCAGAAGCAGTTGACATTTCCTTTTGTAGATTACTTGTTCTGTCAACAGCACTAGCTCGGAGACTATCAACTGTGGTTTGAACCTAAAAGAACACGAACAGACATCAAACTTCTATTGTCTCTGTTTCAACCCTATTTCAAACAATGAGTTTTTGGCATCCATTAACAAAAGATAATGCCATGTTTAAGCAATTAGATATTGGATAGGACGCATTTAAAAGTGCTTTAAGCCAGTTTTAGTCTTTCTCCAATATTGTTGCCATTGAAATTAAGATAATTTCATATATTAATATTAATGTTAAAAATGAAATCATTTGCTACTACATTTGAACAATAGAAAACATTGTTAATACGAAGTTTTCAATTAGAAGACATTGGCAAAAGGAAATGAACAATGAACATAAAGTAGTACAGTTTCACACATAGCTTGTGCAGGTATAGAGAAGAGAAATATGTATTTCACATCTGTCAAAAGAAGTTTTCGTTACCAACTTCTTCTTCCTTGCACTTGAATTAGCTAACATGGCTGCCACTTCTTCCAATAATTGTCTTTCTTCATTAGCAACACATTCCTACAGGAATAGGCAATGGATCAATAAATGGAGTATAAGATGAACTACTGCTGACTACTTTTAACACCCGAGGAACATGGAGTTACCTCGAACTTCTTCTCAACATCATGCAGTTGTTGGTATTGTATGGTTAGAGATTCTTCCAAGATCTTGGTTAATTTGGATGCATGAATATCCGAGGTTTCGAAAAGACTAGAAGTTATCTTAGATATGGACCTCATAGATTCAATAGCTCTAAGATGTCCCTGTTGTTGTGCAAAAGAAGAAAACCATTGTCATACAATATTCATCAGCATGAAGAATTTGTCAACTTCTGCACGTCTAAAATTCTAATAGTAACCTACTTCATGCTGCTGTTGTGCAAATGCAGCTAACTTGTCTTCTTGTTTAGACAGACCTACTTGAAGTTCATTTAAATGTTGATCAGCCTCCAAAGCTATTCCTTTGAAGCACTGGATAACCAGAAGAATACATATATTAAAACTATTGTGACGGATACTTCATAGAGGTTCACATGGCCACAGAAAATAATTTACTTACATTTTCAAGGGCAGCAGAGTGCTTCAACACTTGGGAATTCAATCTTCCAAAGGTATATTCTAAATTCTTGTCAAGTTCACCGGCTAAAGCATCCAAATCTCTGATCCCAGAACAACACTTAGCTTTCAGTCTTTCAACGTGCATTTTGATTTCTTCAGTGGCCTGTGCATAAAAAAAATGTTAAAATACAACATTGCTTAAGGTGTGGTGCACCTCCACAATTGAACTAGTTTCTTTTGCAAGCATAAATGTAATAAGAGGATATTGATAAACAAACGAAATGGAGATAATCTAATCTAGCATGGTTATACCTTGGCCTTTGTAGGTATAAATGATTCCATGCCCTCTTCCATTTCTTTCAGCTGGGTCTCCTGTCGCATCAATGAAGCTGAGACAGTTCTATGCAAGTGGTCCAGCTCTTGAGTTAATTGAGACCGGAACTTTTGGACAAGCTTTCTGTTTTCTTCCTCTATTTTACCTTTGTGCTCTGTATGCAAAATTCAGAGGTTATAATATTCGTAATTGAAATTGCATCTTACCAGAACTGTTGCACCATGATCTAGAATATCAAAGGTTAAAGGGAGAAAAAGGTACCAACCTATTTTAGAAAACAAGCTTGAAACATATGCAGCCACATTTTCTAGTTCTGATCTAAGCTCATAAGCATGCTCAACGAGTGCCTTCTCTGTTAGCAACATTTCCAATCAAAGGCATCAAACACTACACTGTAAAACAAAATGATCGGAAAAGCAAGATGTGGTGGTTTCTAGACCAGACAGTGTATGAGTGCCTAAAATTATGTAAAACATGACTAATTTACGTGATGTTACATGACCATCATGTTAAACACATTAAGAGCAAGATATACTCATAAAATAGCATAGAAACGAACAAATGAGCGTGACAACAATTCTGCCTGGTAAGACAAGACGATATTCTAATTTGATATAGCATCTGCCATCCATGTATAGAACTCCAAGTATAATAAATTATCTTACCTGACTTGAGTAGAGCAGATATCAGAAATTCCTTAAATTTTATTGTAGAATTTGCTTTTCTGTATCTTTCTTCTAGGTCCAGCAAAGCATGCTCAGCATCCACCAACTTTTTCTGCAGCAAATTCACACTAATATTGATCTCTTGCCAGAAACAATTCGAGAATTGCCTGTAAATGCAAAAGTAAGAGAGACACTTACCTGTGTTCTTTCTAGTTTGTCACTTAAATCTGCACCGAGTAGTTTTTGACAATTGTAAAGATCTTGAAGCACAACTAGTTGCTGTCAGAGCCTAGTGTCAGATTTAGCCTTCCATAAAAAAAAAAGAACAATAGGGTACCATATTATAAAGTTATTAATGCACCTTATCCTTCAAATCCAAATGAAGTTCCAATTTTTCTATTTTCTCAGTCATGGCCTGAATGAAAACAATTATTAAATGGAATGATAAGAAACGAATATGAGATAAAAGTGACCATAAAGGCACACAAATTAAGAGAGAACCAATGTTAATTATCATAAACTGACCTTCTTCTCAGCTTCTTCAATTAAAAACCTATTGAGTGGAATATATATGCCATTCTTCTCTCTCGCAGCAAATATCTCTGAAATTGATAAAATAAATAATGTAACATATCTGAAAACTAAATATCCTGAACAAGACCATATGATTCATCTAACTAATAGTAGAAATATCAAACTATATTCTTATTTAAAAACCAAAACGAGAGTTCAGTGTCTAATCATAGAGGATGCGAGACTTAACAATAATGCTTGGTGATTATTTTGACAATCAGGCCATCATAGTCACTATATGATGCATCAAAGCAGCAAAAAGATAATTAACAGATACCTCAATTAAAATGCTGACATAATACTCCAAGATGTGGACTCCAGTTTGCTAGCTATGTAAAATTGCATAAAATGACTGACAGCAAATCAAGCAATTACCTTGTTTAAGGCGGTCAATTTCTGTGTACAATTCCTTGATCATTGCAGATTTCATCATCTTCTGATTGACCTGTACTATTATAAATTTGATTAGTCCATTTGAAAATGATTTTAATTTAGCAACAAAGAAACTGAAAAATGTTAATGACCTCGGGCTTATTTTTTATATTCTTTGCACGGTGTGCATAATCTAAGGTGCTCAGTGTCTCGTCCAAACAGAGGGCAGAAGGTGATATATTGGCAATAATACATGTTTTAGTCCTTCCACCCAAGGATTCTCTTAGTAACCTTGTCAATTTGCTGTCTCTGAAACGAAAAGGGTCAATACTCAGCCAAAAATAGATGCAAACATGCTAGAAAGGAAAAGGAAACAAGATGAGATTTTTCAGGGACACCTATATGGAATATGGCCAGAATGATCAACGAGAGTATTAATAACACGTCCAAGTGTGAGCAAACTTTTATTTATCTCCCCGGCTTCTCTTGCTCTTTCCTGCAATGATAAATATTCAACAGTCATCCAACAATTCTTAACGGAAAATCATGGGAACGGAATGCAAGTAGTCACATTTTCTAATAAATACGAACGACCTAACTCTACTTGATAAACACTAAACTTTTACTCACATCTCTAGCACCAGATCGTGATATATTCTCTGAACCAGCAAGATCGACAAGGTTAAGTTTTCCGCACTTAATCATCTCCTCTCCCTCAGGAGTACATTCCTTAATGTGAACTGTAATGGAAAATATGGAGTGGGATCTGCTGCTTTGCTTGTTGAGTAAAGTCTCCGCAGTATGCCTTTTTGCAGACCCTTTGTCCAAGATTTCGTATATTTCACCAGCAGTATACACTGCCTCCTCTTCAAGTCCTCTCATAAAGATGCCTCCCTTTCCATCTTCCATGAGAGCTATAGATTTCTTGGTCTTGTCATCAGAAAATTTTGATTCATCCGGCACCAAAAGATCAGTTATCTCCTCGTTATATAGCTCAAGAAATGTGACTTTCATGCTGTACTCAACACTTTGTGCCTCAAGCGTGTGAAAGATACACTGCACTGCCCTTGGGATAACACCAGCATCGCTTGGTAATTCTCCATTCTACAAATAATCGGTATATGATTTAGAGAGAAGAGCAAAAGTTACAGTAGCTGAAACATTTTGTTCAATGTATTATAGAGGGAAAAACAAATTACCTTATGTTTTCTTCCTCCACCTTCCATCGAGTAGGTTTTACCTGTGCCCGTCTGCCCATAGGCAAAGATAGTGCAGTTGTAGCCCTCCAGAACCTCGTTCACTATGGGAACGATAGCTTGGTCAAACAAATCCTTTTGCATGGAAGTTGGCCCGAAAACCTATATATAGTTATCAAACTGATGATAAATCTAATGCGTCTACAAGTGAAAGAAAAAATAGGGTGCATTGGCAGAATATTGAATCCAGAGGTATGAAGACCTTATCAAAAGTAAAGGTTCTGTCTATCTGTTTGTTGGCAGTACTATGAGCAGCTGTAACTTCTCGACGGTGTTCATTGCAGAATATGACCACCGGCGTGTTCATCCTCTTCTCATCATCGCTTAATGGCCTGAAATAGTTCGAGCAATAGAATTGGTGAAGCAAACCCTGAAAAGATGAGCGAGGAGCCCCCAAATCTTCGGCGTCCAATTGGTTTACCTGCATCTGAGGATGACCTGGATATTAACCCCTTTGTCCTTATTAAGCTTGCTGCTTGAATTGTTGCTGCTCGAGTTCCCATTCCCATCAACCAACAGCCCTCTCCCGTACTTATCAGTGGATCCCGGAGAGCGTGTGGGCGACACCGCGACATATCTCCCTTTCTTCCGGGAGCCGTCCATCTCCTCTCCCCCTGGGATATCGAGATTACAAAATCTTTAGCATCTCAGCCAAAGTTGCTCGAGTAAGAACCCTAAGTAGGATCGGACATCAACTTCGCAAAGACAAAACAAAAGCCTAAGGTCCCCGATCGCCAGCTCCGATCAGCCAAAGGAAACCCAACAAAACCACCACAACGTAACATCTCGAACCGCAAAAGAAAAAGTACGACGGATCATAACAACACTTCGCATCATCAAGCAAGACCAAAGCCGCGCCGGCACCAGAAAGAAGACCATGTGTAAGAAGCGGAGGAAAGGACAGAGGAACAACGCACCAGAATACCGCCGGCGATGCGACATCGAGAGCGATCCACGAGTTCCAGAGACCGATGGATCGTTAGCCGGCTGCAATCACACCTAAAAATATGAATAAAGAGAAAAAGAGAGAACTCGGCGTCGCGCTCTCGCCGACCCCGAGTGATTGTTCCGCACTAAATCTCTGGGTTTTTGCGAGATTCTGCAGTCAAAAAGGCATTTTGGAGAGAAGGAGAGAGGATTCCAGCAGCGACGGGGATAGGAGGGAACCTCGGGCGAAGTGGGAGAGATGAAATGAGCAGTTGATCGACCAAAATTTTGGGCATTAAATTATATTGGTTGGGTTTGAATTGAAGCGGAAACCATAACTGACGCCGTTAGTTTGCCGTTTGGTCCGGCATCCAACCGTCACATGCATGTAACAAAACCCTACTATACAAATGTAATCAAATTATATACACATATATGTATACATATAACCCTCCATAATTTATGGTATTCTAAAACCACTAATTTTGACTTTTTCTCCTAAAGTATTTTATTTTATTTTATTTTATTTTCCCACAGAACAACCCAAAATAATACTTTTCCTTTATTTTTCTTCCCCTTGTTATTCCTTTAATTCCTTTCTGATTTAATTTAATTCAATAATATTTTATCCAATAAAAAATGAACTAAATTACCAAATAATTATATGATGACAAAAAATACAAAAAAATTATAATCTGAGCCCTTATTTCAAAGTTTAAAAAAAATATAAAAAAGAACATTTAGTAAGGTATTTTTACAAATTTTTTTTTTTACTAAACAAATGGTGGCAGTATTTTTTTTGTGTATTGTTTATATTATTTTTGTGGAACATAAGAAATTTGAAGAGGAATGCTTCTTTGGTTTGTATCGCTTCTCCATCTCCCGATTAACTTTGTCTCAGATCAAATCGATAATATCATTGTTTGAGCTGTCCGATTGCTCGTTTTTTTTGGAAATGTTACCATTATAGATGTTCTTCTCTGTATTATGTCTCCGTGCTGAATGGGTTGATGCGATGTAGGCAGTTCGTTCTACATTTCCACACTAAAATTAAGCTTTCCAGATAAACCTTGCTCATCATTAATCAGTCATTATGCTGTGAGTAATAATTGAGGTGATGGGCTGTTGTTTACCCGTTTAATCCGATATGATATTTGCTTGCTTGAGCAGAATGCATGCACCATTGCATATGTGAGGAATCAAGCAGCATGTCACAGATCTTTTTTGTTCTTTTTTTTTTGGGAGATATGATGTTTAGTCTCGAATCTTTTACGATGACTCTTGTATCTATTAATGTCAAATTTGATCATCAATTATGACTAGGAAGAACCCGTCTCATGCACGCATACATATATCCATATTTATACGTGTATAATTGTATTTTGATAATGTAATCAAGACGTTTATGTGTAGCTATCATATTCAATTTTTATCGTCATGAAATTGATTCCACCTAAATCATATTTCAAATGTTAGATAGTCGGAAGAAGTCTATCTTATATTAATTGTCTTAAGAAAAAAAAGTTTGCTAAGGGAAAAGTCTATTGTAACATTTATTCTATAATGATCATCAGCTATGAATTTAGTGCTTAAGTAAGGAAATAATCCCCTTAGATGTCATAATGATATAGTTTGTCAGATTAGAGTATTATATTCATGGTAGGTAAGATACCAATTTTCTGAAAATAAAGACTCATTGTCCCGTCAATATGTTTGAGGATAAAAACTTTTGAATTTGAGAATACATTCGAAATATGAATTAATATTTGAAATGTTCAAATGTTGATGCCAGTAGCATTAGCAGTTTAGTATTTGCAAGATGCAAATATAATTTTTTGAAGTTAATTATAAGATTTCATACATGCATTTATTTATTTTCGTATTTATTTAAATAAAAATATGTACTCTTTGAATAAATATTATAAGGATAAAGTTGTCGTAAAAGATCGAATGGAGTTTTAAAATATAATAATTTTTACCAAATAATACTTAGCTCAATGAATATTTAAGATTTATTATTCATTTATTGTTTACCAAACATTCGAAGTATTTCACAATAACTGCACATTCACGTAAACTTATTTCTCCAAATGTTTTGTTTGATTATGTAAAATTAAACTCAAGGAGACGCTTTGATTGTGATACTTGAATGCATTATTTGGTTAGAACGTATAGGGTATAAAATGATGTTTTGGTTGCTATGGTGCCTTGCCTGGGTGAAGAAGAGGCATCAGGTAGTACGAGGAGATGCTTTGTTTTGTCCGACGAGAACGTAACGAGGACGAAAAGACGTTCGTTTTGGACTGTGACGATCATGTCGAGTATCACAATTTATCTTTCTTTAAGAAAGATTTCTTTCAAAGCGGAGAAGAAAAAAAAGAAACGAACATGTCTCAAAAGTATAAACTTTTCAGATACCAAAAGCACTCTCTGCCTCTGCCATGGCCTTTGAGCTTGTTTCAAAGACGATTCTTCTTGTTGGAGCTTCTCTCTCAAACCCATGCAAAACATGGATGACCCGAGCATCAGATTGCAAAGCAGATTGAGTAAGTCGAGCAACTATCAAAATGGATCAGTGACATGACCTGGATTGCCTGCCAAGCATGCGTTTTCCCTTACAAACTTGCTGCTTCTACGGGTAGATTGCAGACATGTAATATACCAATTTCTGATGAGAAAAAGCAATTAAGATTGTCTTTCAATTAGCAGTGTTAAAAACAAGTCTATATATATATATATATATATATATATATATATATATATAGAATGTAGCATTAATAAGTTGAACTATGAAATATGAAAAATGCAAGTAAACAATCTCTCATCATATTGCACCACTCATGCATGCTTGGCTCCACACAGGTTTCGTTATCATGGCCGCTGTTTGTTAGAAAACCGAGATCAACGAGGAACGGCCTTCTCCAGCATGGTTGTCGTTTCGAACATCATCAGTGGATAATCCTTTAGATGCGCCTGCAACTGTGTTAATACAAAAGAAAGATTTCCACGTTACAATATGTTGACGATCCATCCATCGATCCGAATAATCCCCCACTAAAACAATCTCAAACGATGGATCATCTGGATCTTTTTGGCACTTCCAGAGCAAAGAGAAGACGTGCTCACCCTTTCCTCTGACATTTCTACGAACCCAAGCTTGTGCTTCCATAGAGACTGGACTTCCTTGCTGGCAGGAACTATCAGGTGATCGACTTCCAAATGATACAGTACTCGCTCAACTAGGGAAAATAGAACTCCAAAGTATCCCTGCTCCACATGTAAAAGGGGTTATGTTAACCACTATCATGAAAATATATGCTCAAACTCCTCAAAAAGTTCATTTTATCACTCTCAATAGCCTCATGCGGAAGAATTATACTTCAGGATGACATAATTTAGTAATTGGTTTTGCCTGCCAAACGCTTACAGGTCACAAGAACTAGCCAGGAATTTTGAACTAGTTAATGTCTCTAAAGTCCCACTACCGAAAGTGATATTTCAAATTTCATGGCTCCATAGTGAGACCAAACTCAAACCAAAATATTTAATGTTTCTGTGTTTTTGAAGATCTAAGTTGTAGTCAGTTTTTAGGAAGACTTGCATTTAGCTACTCCAAAAAAGGTTTTGGAGAAAAGGTGAGTGATGCTTCAGTTCCCGTTGTTGGTTAGAAAGTTTTGCTAATAAGCTTCGGTCAGGTATCATTTACAAAATATTTAGCTTTGTCTCTAACAATAGGCGTCTAAGAGAATCCATATTTCTTGTTAATAATTAATTCATACAGTAATATGTTCTTGGAGACGACTCAGTTATTGGTCATCCACTCTATTGTATTACAAGGGACCTTTCTAATAAATCTGAAAAAAAATTCAATTCAACATCTTTTAGATAAAACTACAAGTCCAACAAGCTATTTTCTCCTGTTTGTCCCTTAATGTAGGATATAATTTCTAGCAGAAACAAGCTTAAACATTTGCAAGACCTTAGGGCAGATCTCTAGCTTCAACTGAGCCAAAGTTTAAATGCAGGATATAATTTCTCACCTTTCCTCGGTATTTTTCATGGGTGGCTACCAATGGAAGTTCTGCAACATTCCGACCGAATACCCTAAAAAGACCAGCTGATATGATGACTGACCTGAAATTTACCAAAAGTAATGATTAATTGCTGACAGAAGCTTTGGTGGGTAACAAACATGAAGACCAAGACCATTATAAGAAAAAGGCAATTGCCGGTATTCTCTGCAACCTAGGTTTTCAGGTAGATTTTGCAGCAGAGCAGGCAATTTCACAGAATGAGAGTCAAAAACCAAAGTTCAATAACTACACAAATATAAAAAGGTAAATTCAAAGATAAAAGAAAGAGATTATTAGATGAGCAAGGTATATTACTTTACAGTTATAATTGTACAATATACTCCTCCAAGCAGTTTGCCTGCCACATCTTCACTGCAAAAACTCAAGCATATTTACATCAAATGATCAAATACCCCAGAGCGAAGAGTATACATAAAACAGTAACTAAATGGGTGATACACATGACATCAAAGAATAGAGAGAGCAAGAACTCACGCGTGAACCATAGCAGATAGTAAGTCCTGGCCTCCTTCAACTATCGGATCAAATGCTTCCTGTTGTCAAAGAACTGATCAAATTGAAAAGTTGCTAAAACCCAAATATTGCCTGCATGTCATACTAAAGCATATATATGCATGCATGCATGCTAACTGTTAAATCCAACTACCAAATACTAGCAAGGAAACTCAATTTACTATATTATGGAAAGAAAGAAACCAAATTGGTCTAGATGTCTTCCTGATGGCCAATATGTTGACTTGAATTTCTCTTCCGTGTGACTGAGATTTCAGTCTTTCAATATAACTCACGGGCCTACAAATGTATGGATATAGGAGTTCATAAAATTTGGTTTCTTAAACTTCTTACAGAAGCGCTCTTGAAGTCCTTGGTATTTGGATTGGTGAGATTTCAAGGAGTTAGTTTTCTCAGGGTAGTAATTCTTCTTTTTCACCAACCTTATCCTTAATCTCATAGTTGACTTTGAATTTAATCCTGTGTTCTACAATTTTATGGGCAATAAATAACTCAGGTGAAAGTATGTCACCTTAAGTTTTAGCCCTTTGACAAAATCAGTTCATAATGGAATATGTCTATCTAGTAGCAGGACATTCAATACTGTCCAACAAACACTACATTTCTGAAAAATAAGGAGGTTTCCTATCCACTGTCATATGGTGAATAACAATGTAGCAGAAGTGAAACAATTTTGGTGCTCTCTGAGTTGTTGTCAGCTTCCACATCATACCATTTCTTGCCACTCTTTCGGGGAGATAGCATAAAAGATCACAATGATGGCAAAGAGTATAAGTATCTCAGGATCTTAACAGAGCTCTCCAGTCTCATAACTACATATTTTCTTACACCACGGGTTGGTGTTAAGGTTTGCTTTAAATACCAAATAAATTAAAACAGAAGTTCTATTGATATATCTATGTTGTATTTCATCGTATAGTTTGAGATTTTTATAATCTGTGTGCCCACATCTGAGCCTTAATCCATGTTCCATAACATGTCAGGACGGAGAATTGTCAGTTCTTGCTACCTGTACATGCAATAAAAGATTGTAGAACATAACACAACCAACACAAAAGAAAAATGTTAAGCAAGATAGAGCAAGTTCCAAGTAAAATCAATCTAAACATTACCATAGGAAGACTTTTACCCAGGTTCAAGTTAATTTAATCCAAGTTTGAGTCCTATATGTGCCATGCTCAGATCCATCATGGTTGAGTATTAATACCAGGTGCTATTCAGCTTCCAAAAAATTATAAGCAAGTTAAGTTTACATCATGGTACATCCAAACATAAATGCTATGGTGTCTGTACTACTATGAACAGTAACCCCATGTAGGTTTCTTTTATTAGAGGCCCCATATTAATACCAATACAAGAAAGATACATTTCTGACTAGACATTTTTTTGTTTTAATTCTTCGGTAATCAGATCAGTGTAACTTTGTGGCAACAAGCTACTTTAGAAAACAGGCTGTCAGCTAGCTATTAGAAGATATTGTTGTATGTTCGATTTTAGCTAAACGAATTATGTTGTGTCACTGGCCAGTGGCCAAGTATCCAGATTTCCTGTTTTCTCTCTTCTATTCATGCAAATAGTAATTTTGTTTACTGAGACCGTGGATGACTTCTTTTGAGACAAATAAACTGGTTGAATTTCCCTCTGTTGGAAGCAACTTGTCCCTATAATTCTCTATTGTCGAACCCAAAATCCTCGGTTTTATATTCATTAATGTTATTTGCCTTATATTGAGAGATAAACCAGTGGTTTCTCATAACAAATTGGCAAATTCTTCATGACAAAAGCTACTAAGGGATGTACAAATAATCAAACAATTTCTACCTACCAATTTCAAGAACCAGGCATGTTTTAAGATAAAATTAAATTTCTTCATCTGACAGAGCAAAAGTACAATTTCGTTCCTATAATTCTCCATTGTCTACCCCAAAATCCTCAGTCTTAGATACACTACTGTTGTTTGACTTATATTGAGAGACAAACCAGTGGCTTCTTATCCCAAATTCTTCACGGCAAAAGCTACTAAGGGATGTACAAAGAAACAAACAATCTCTATCTACCGATTTCAAGAAAGCATGTTTTCAGATAAAACTGAATTTTTTTATCCAACAAAGCAAAGATACAACTTACATGAAAAAGTCCAATGATCTTATGAAACAGCAAATCATCTCTCACATATTTTCCACTTAAAATCTGCCAATGGATATCAGCTTCTCTGTCATCAGCAAATTCTCCAAGTGAACTGTTTCTCTTGAGCATACTCAATAGCCAGTAAGGCACAAAATTTTCTCCATTATTGACAAATTTTCGCAAAGAAGAATGGATTACATCACAATCTTCACAGCAAAACCAATTGCACTCCATTGGGACTTCCTGTAGCAAAGATTATTCAAAAAGAATGTCCATGCAACCCACCAAACATCAATTCTCATGTTACGTCGACAAAATCACTGAAATAGCCAAAAATAAGTCTGCCTTCACCTTTAGATCACAAACTCCATGATACTTTAAGCAACCAATATGGTATTCTCTTTCACACTAGAAGAAGCAGTCATCAGATATTGGTATGAGCAATAATGTCAAAATAAGGAAAAGAAGAAATACACATGACATACTTGTGCACAGAATATAATTGTTTTTGCATCAAAAACATTGAGAATGAAGGAGCTATCCCTGCATGTCACATGTTAAGAAAAAAATTAGAGTCTTACCAGTAATATTGCACAAGATGCACAAGTCTCCACCTTGTTGTATGAAAGCAGAAATATTGTCAAGAAAGTCAATCTAGATGAAGATGCATACTTGCAGAGGGTGCAACAAAGAAGTTGATCTGTTTCAGCCTTAAGTATAAGTCTTGACCGAAGCTTATCTGATCTGATAGCACCTGAAGATGGAATTGCAGAACCAGATCTAACACTGAGATCCATGCAACAGGAGCAGTACCATCCACTATCAGGGACACTCTGTAGTTCCAAGCAAACTGTACATTTGTTGCAAGATAATGGCTTACAAATAAGCATGCAACAGATAGTGGCATCAAAGCTGCAGGATATTTCATCATTCCTTCACAAGTATTAAGCTCTTACAATCATTCTACTAAAATGATCTAAACATTCCAACAATAAGTTTTAATTTGTATGAGATTACATTACATAAAGGACAGAAAATGATTGTTGAAACCAGCATGGACTGAACAACTAAGCAGATTTGATTAGAATGAAAATTACATTATAGAAAATGTTCAAAATTTTAGCCATGGTTTATACTAATTTATACAATTAATTGATATGAATGGAATATAATTCTCAGAAAACCTCTTTAAATTCACCTGTGTGAAAGGACTGAGTGCAACCATCACAGCTGACCAGTCCTCCACCAGTTCCACAAATTGTGCATGACACCTCACTGCAGCTCGAAGTCAAGTTCCGACTATTAAACAGAGCAATCGATAATTCATGCAGTGTTATCCCGTCAGAAGTATATATATGGTGGTAGCTGCATAGATACAGAAATTATATTAGGCCATGTAATTTAGATTTATTAGGCCAAATAATTTGGATTTTTTACTTTGTCTTTCAGTAAGTAATAAACCAAAATACAGGAAAGAAATTCAGACTTTACTCACGGTTGGCGCCTTTTATGGAATCCAGCATGAACTTCAAACTGTGAAGGGCTCATCTGATTACAAAATATGACATTAGGATTTTTCATTCAATAGGCAAGCTTCAGCATGATACAACATGGACAAATTTACCTCTACATTGCAGCAATCACATATTAAACCATTTCGAAATTTATAACCTGTTTTTATTTTCTGCAAAGGAAAAGACCTTTTACGATTGCAGAAGGATAAAATGATCATCTCCAACAAGTCAATTAGCTCACCAAGTAACACATAAGCACACACAAAAACACAAAAAGGACTACCTCTCCCTTTACACAGTAAGCCAATTTAGATCCATTTGGAAGACCATTTTCCTTGAAAATCAATTGGTGCAAACTGCAATCCCTAAACAAAAAAAAACGGGGGGGAAAAAAAACTTGTAACATGAAGAAAGCCATAATTGATGAGCAATGCTAGAAGCAGATTCACTCTATCAGAGTAAATCACAAACCTTTGCTTTGAACCACCTTGAGCTGTAACATTAAGTTTCAGCTGGTTGCCATTGGATTTTGACAAATAAGGTAAATCTGGCAATGTCAACATCCTAAATAGTGCAAACAGAATACAAGTATTAAGAAAAAAAAAAAGCAAGTGTTTACATATCCAATTTCAAATTATTAAAAGTTGCACGTCAATGAGTTTTCTAAAAGCTCAATAAAATGAAGTGATGATGAGCTATGAATTACAATAACATTTATATAGACCTTTTTGCCAACCGTGATTGATCATCCAAGATGCATAAGCTCTGTAACTGTTTAATACATGCATCATGTGATGCGAGATCTGAATCTTTGCAAAGACTTGAAGATAAACCTGAGAAAAGATGAGCACTTTCTTGAACAGCAGGCACTGATGAGCCAGGTTCTGTAAAGATAGTTGGAGCTGGATAAATATCATTTTCATTTGTTGGACCTGATGAGCTTTGATTCAAAGTGATTTCTGAAACTACATCAGTAGGTTGCATTAATGAGAGCAGCTCATCCATGATTGGATCTGGATAATTTTGATCTTCTAAACCTGAATTTGAGGGGCAAACATTTGAAGCAACATTTGATGCCAGATGTGCACTCGCTTCTATAACTGTCTGAAAGGAACTAGTTTCCATGGTCATAATAGGATCTGATCCAAACTCATATTCAGCTGGCCTTAAAAAATTAGATTCCACAGTGAATCTTGGGGTTGTATGAGAAATTTCTTTAGCAAGCCCAAAGGGACTAGTCTTCATAGGAAGAACCGAATTAATGATGCCTACCATACCTAGCTGTGGGTAGATGGAATTTTCGTTAAGACTTGAAGCTACATGAGTAATTCCATTGCTGGGTGGCACTGGAAAGCTAGGCTTCATGCAAACATTTGGTGTTAGATCACCACTGTTTTCTGTAGATCCTAGTGATCTAAAATTGCTGATAAAATTTGAAGCTATATGAGCATTGTCTTCTATAGTTGACCACAAGTATTTAGAACTTGGAGTGACACTTGAAATTAGTGAACGGCAGTATTCTTCCAGTGGTCTTGAAGAGTTCGACTTCATAGTGACATCCTGAGCTGAATTCGTGCCACTTCTTACAGCTACCCCGAACAAGCTGCTCAAAAATTTAATCAGAACAATTTAAAGAACATAGGACAAAACAAACACTTGAGCATCGTATAAATCAATAAAGTTCCATAAATTAAGTATATTGCAAACATGTTGCAGACGACACTCAAGATTTCCTCTTTTTTGCAGTTCTCATTATTCAAAGGATCCACTAGAGGATGCTGACACTGGTTAAGTAACTTAATTTGAACATCACAAAGAACAACTAATTATTTTGCTTAATATGACCAACATAGAATTCTCAAGACAATTAGTAGTTAACCATATTTCAGGCAACAAATCACTGTATATTTATTGTTTGGATATTGTCAAACTTCCACATGGATTTTGTAACAATCTCTATTTTACACCGAGTTCTTAAGACAAATTAAATTGATTGATGTTCTTTTCATGTAGTGTTTAGGGTCAAACGTGACCTGATATAAAATGCTAAACACAGAAAAGTCACATATTCAAATGCATAGGATAAAGGGGGGTCCATTTCTAGGAAAAGACACATTATTAGTTGAATTTAACTTAATTATACATTTTCATAGCAGTATCTTTCGCATTTTACATGAATTACTCTTTTGCTAAACAATTACCAGTGAGTTATGATGGCAACTCACCCTTGAACTGAGTGATCTGCAGTACGAGTTTCCAGATGATTAAGTTGGGTCTCATCCACATCTTTGTTTGTTTCCTTCTGATTTATATTCACTTGAAATGATGCTGAAAACAAAGTGCACAAGTCTTAAGACCAAGAAACAAATGAGAAAATTAAACTCATGTACCTATAATAGAGATTAACCAACAAGAGGAATCAGGAAAAGTTTGAAGAAATATTTAACCTTTCCAATTCTCAAAATGCTCCTTATTGGGTTGAATTTGAAACTCTTTTTCTATCACTTTATCAAGTGAACCAAGCTTGATATGTCTATCCTTCAGATTTCTCACAAGCTTATATATACTTATCCCATTGTCCAAAAATATGTGATCATTTTGGTTTTTTGAAGTCACCCCAGCATGCTTCTCAAACTCAAGAGCAGAAAGTACCTAAATTTTAGTGTCATGTCTCAGAAAACAAAAGAATCACACACTTCACAACCTGTAAGTCTTAACAAGCTTCTAAGCATCTACTAAAAATAAATTGGGGGCGGTATTCTGGCAGTTGGGTCAGTGAATGCTCCATTTGTAATGTCAGATGATATCTAAATAATAAAGTTGGATATTTGAGAAATATAAGTTGTAAAATTGTACAATAAAGATACAGAACTGTGTTGTAGTCCAGTCACAAATGCAAAATACTATATATTGACAATATTTTCAGCTGGTTGTGTCTACAGAGGTCAACTGGCTGCTGAAAATGGTGTCTAAACTTACGGACTGCGTAAATGCCCAGGTTTAATGCAATGAAGATGGAAGCAGGTATTCATTCACAGGAGATTATGTGGCCAAAGAGGTGGCTTTTTAAATCTATATATAATAAGATTATCAGAGTCAGCTGATAGTTTCTGATGAAAAGAATGAAAAAAATGCAGCAACTAACTTTGTTATAGTTACATGAGGAACAACCACACCGATACCCAGCAAAGCTTATAATTCCATGAATCTTTCCCTGCAAAAATGGCCAACTATTTTTGTGAAAAACAGAGCAGAAGATTGCAATAGAAGGGATAATATATCTTCTCTTCAGATGATAACAGCATCATATCTGACCTCATCCTTCTTGTATGTCACAGATAATCCATCTAGGACTCCAGTAGAAAGCAAACCTTTGACATCTGAAATGTAGGCGCTAGGTGTATGCTTTGAAATTTTTGTTTGCTGATTGCCGTTAGCCATGAAATAGGATCTCTCCTTCCTTTCTATATGCGCTCTAGATCCTATCACATCATGGTCCTTTGGATCTGCATGATCTGAAATTAACTCAGAAGAAGATTTGACTCCTCGTTTCTTGCTGGGAAAACCTAGATCACAGCAGCCAGTGGGGAGCCATTCTTGAGGCCTCTTAAACTTGTTTATCAAAGTAGTGTAAGCATAAAATCTGTAATATGCCGAATTAAATACGGAAGTAATATTTTATACCAGGATTGAAATCAAATAATTAGATCTGGTTTACGATGCGTACCTTTACCTTTTGATGCCATCTAAATGAAGATCTCTGTTTGATCTGCAAGGCACTGTCTTTAGATCCAAGATCACTGCAATATGCAAAGAGAAACTGGATCCTTTCTCCTCTCTTCCTATCCATTCACAGGACCACCTAGATTGATGGTTAGGGAGAAGGGTTGAGGGAAATATTGTAATCCCTCTCTATTCCTCTATAAGATGCGTAAGCATCTCTTGTGTTGTATTGTCTTCAGTCCCTGAAGCTCCTGTCTATTTATAGGCGAGAGCAGAGGGTCTAGGATAAGTAATTAGGAGAGTCCCTCCCGTCAAGGTTATCTCCTAAGGAATCCTACTTTAAGTAGACTTCTTTTCTATGAGCCAAAATATTTTATTAGAATCCAATTAATTATATTATATATCTTATCCAATTATAAAGGGCTACAAAATCTAACATTCTCCCACTTGGCCCATTAATTGATAAAATATAAAAGAGATATTCAAAATCAAAATAAATAAAACAAAATTTGTTTAAAAACAATTTTACCTAATTGGATTCCAAAGAATTTTAAAAAGCATTTTATATATGGTCATGAATTTTACAACAAGCCAATAAGTCCAATAAACATAATAATACTATATTAAGTCCAACTATCAATGTGAGTCATAGCGGTTATATATCATCAATGTTATACTCCCTTCTATGTACTACAACATTATTAGTATTTCACAATATAGTCTATAATAACCCTTGTAATTTGTCTTATCAAGACAATCCTATTATTACATTCAACTATAATATGCATAAACATAAATATAAACAGAATAGCAGAAACAAACAACTTTAATTAAACAATAAAAATGTCAATAATAGCATTCACTAAACATGCATCACCATATCCTTTATGACTTGCTCACAAGCCTCATTCTAAGAACATGTTCTTTAAATATTTTACACTGTAAAGCTTTTGTCAATGGATCAGCAATCATCATAGTGGTGCTCAGGTTCTCAATTGACACTTGTTGTTTCTGGATTCTTTCTCTAACCACCAAGTACTTTATCTCGATGTGCTTGGAACCACTAGAGTACTTGTCATTCTTAAAGAAAAAATTATTGCGATGTTATCACAAAATATCTTCAGCGGCCTGGCAATTGAGTCGACCACATCAAGTCCTGAGATAAAATTTCACAGCCATAAAGTTTGATTTGTGGCCTCAAAGCATGTCACAAATTCAGCTTCCATTGTTGATGATGCAATAAGCGATTATTTTACACTTTTCCAAGAAATTGCCCTACCAGCTAACATAAATATAAATCCTAAAGTGGACTTTATGTTATCGAGGCAATTTGCAAAATCAACATCTGAATATCCTGTCACTTCAAGCTGATATGATCTCCTGTATATTAGCATATAATCTTTTGTCCCCTGCAGATATCTCATTACTTTCTTTGCAGCTTTCCAATATTCTACTCCTAGGTTGCTTTGGTACCTTCCTAACATTGCAACTGCAAAACTGATGTATGGTCTTGTACATGTTTGAGCATATAATAGACTTCCAACTGCGCACCCATAAGGAATATTTTTCATTTGATTCTTTTCTAAGTCATTTTTCGGGCACTGGTTTTAACTGAATTTTTCACCTCTAGAAATATGAATATCATTGGCTGAGCAAAAATGCTTATTAAATCTCTCTAAGTTATGATTAATATATCCTTTCTGAGACAATCCTAATAATCCTTGAAATCTATCCCTGAATATCTCAATGCCAATAATATAGGCTGCCTCATTCATATCAACCATTTAAAGTTCTTGTTGAGAAATATCATGGTTTCATACAATAAACCAAGATTAGTACTGACAAGTAAAATATCATCCACATATAAGACCAATATAATAAACTTACTCCCACTTACCTTCAGATATATACACTGACCAATAGTGTTTTTCTTAAATCCGAATAAAGTAATTGTATCATGAAACTTTATATACCATTGTCTAGAAGCTTATTTAAAGTCATAAATGGATTTCTTAAGTTTACAAGCTCAACTTTCTTTTCCCTTTTTTATGAATCATTCAGGTTGTTCCGTATAGATTTCCTCATCCAGATCCCCGTTCAGAAATATTGTTTTCACATCTATCTGATATGACTCAAGATCATAATAAGCCACTAATGTCATGACGATTCTCAACGATTCCTTTCTAGAAACTGAAGAAAAAGTCTTGTTATAGTCGATGCCTTCTTCCTGATAAAAACCTTTAGCCACAAGTTTGGCTTTATATCGTTCGATATTGCCCGTTGAATCACGTTTTGTCTTAAGGACCCATTTACAACCAACTCTTTTACAATTATTGGGCAATTCAACGAGTTCTCAGACACCATCCTGGACCATTGATTTTAACTCTTCTTTCATTGCATCATACCATTTTTCAGAATCATTACTTTCTATGGCTTGTAAAAACGATAAGGGGTCTGCTTTTATTCTTATATCATAATCTGATTCTTGTAGATATACCACATAATATATTCCACAATATAAAAGATTTTTTATTATTGAAACTACGTTTCAATCCAACACTTGATTTTAAGGTCAATAATGTCTTTGCAAACTCAAGATCTAAATTAATTCTGTATAAACCATCACACAAAATTCCAAAACCAACTTTTATTGAATCATAGAATATACTGAGTTTGCCTTTACCAAAAGAAAGACAATATCCTAACTCATCAATTCTAGATAGGGAAATCAAATTTCTAGAAATAGTAGGAACATGACATGTGTCAACAAGATCCATCAAATGACCCATCTCTAAGCGTAGACCATAAGTTCCCACTGATATCACTTTCGCTTCAAGATGATTTCCCATAATGATGAATCTTTTATATTCTTTTGGTTTCCAAATTGAAAGAAATCCCTGCATATTATTGGTAACATGAGTTGAAGCACCAGAATCAATCCACCAAGTGTTAGAAGAAACTTCTGTAATGTTTGATTCGAAACATACAAAGGTCGAATTAATACCTTTTTTTTCGAACCAAGTCTTGCGTTTAATGCAGTCCTTCTTCATATATCCTTTCTTGCCACAAAAAAACATTTTACTGTAAAAGTTTTCTTTTCATTAGTCTGTTTATCATTTCCAGACCCAGCAAATTTCTTTGATGGATGATGCTTCAATTTTTTTTCTTGTTACCAGTTCTTTGAGTAGCAGTCATGACATTATATGAACTTTCCTACTTTAATCTCAATTCTTCCTGAACACGCATACTAGTTAACTTATTTAAGTCTCACTTATCCTTATTTGTATTATAGTGGATCTTGAATGGGCCAAACTGAGAAAGAATGAAATTGAGAATGAACTGCACGAGGAAAGACTCATCAACATTCATACCTAATGCTTTAAGTTTTGCAGCTTTGTTAGCCATATTGAGGATGTGATCTTGAATTCCTCGAGTGCCATTATACTGAGCCGTAGTCAGTTCTTTCATTAGTGTGTCAGCTAATGACTTATCAGTAGATTTAAATCTGTCTTCAATAATCTTTAAATATTCCTGTGCGCTAGTTGCAATCGGTAATGAAGTCTTTATATTGTTTGCAATCGTCATTCTTATAAACATTAAACTAAGCCTATCAGATTTTTCCCAAGCCTTCATTTCATTAACTTGTTCTGCAGTACTTTCATCAATCAAGTCTGCAAACTTTTCAACAAGCAATGCTAAATCAAGATCTAATACGCCCAGTGTGAATTGCACATGCCCTAGCCATTCTGAATAATTTGATCCAGAGAGTATAGGGACACTAGAAGAATATAAATGTATGGACGGAAGTACCAATGCAAAAATGTAAAATAACATTAATGCTTTGAGTTTGTCAAAAGTATAATAAACTATTGATATCATCTATATTACACCTTTGGGTGAAATATTGACATATCTAGTGTTCACTCAAGATCATTTATGAAGGATTGATATCATCCTCTTGTGGAATAGTGTTGTTATCTTTGGGTATACAACCCTAAACTACAAGGATATCCAAAATAGTATCATCCTACCCCATCACATAATTATTTGAAATAAATTCTCCTTTGGGATTATCTCAATCTCCTAATCATGTGTGTTATTATGAATATTATTTCCTTAATGTCACTTAGGATTGATTCTTTAATATTATTTTATGAGTTATTGGTCTACGTCACTTTGATGGCTACAAGACCAATACAATAATATAAAGTATAAATTAAAATATCTTATAAATAATAAAAATTTTATTGTAATTCACATCACAAAAGTCTATCGTTCTAAGCCACTTTGGTAGCTACAAGTCAGATAGAACTTAAGGAGATGAATTACAAATAATATTCATCAAATTTCTTAAATTTAATTTATGCTAAACAGTTCAATAATATAATGACAACCATAATAATTATCGAACATTAATTAGCAAAAGTAAAAACTCATATGACAATCATGATAATATAAAAATTATGCCTTCATGTGAAAGAGGAACTTTATTTCACAATTTTAAATATTTACATGTGAATAACAAAATGAGTATCCAAGAACAATAATTGAATTTTATTTACCACATGTAAAAATACAATCAATAATTCATATAAGAAAACTATAAAAGGAAACCATAATTTATAATTTTTTTAATCAAAATTAAATCCAATCAAATAATCAAAATATAATCAAGATTAAATTCAATCATAATTATAATCATATTTATCAATTTTATAATTAAGAATATAAATTAAAAATTCTTAATTTCATAATGGTAAAACTGTAAATATTTGATAGGATATAAACAGAAATAACAAAATTTATAAATGGCAGAACTGTAATTTGACAAAGATAGACTCGAGGGCAAAACTATAAATATATTTACAGAACATAAATTGGAATTACGTAATCTGCAAAGGGCAGAACTATAATTTGGCAAAACCCTAGTCTCGAGGGCAAAACTATAATTTTGCCAAAACCTAATCTACTTGCGCCGCCATCGCCTGGACGCGGCTGGCCGCGACTATTGCCTGTGCGCGACCGCCGCCTGATGCGCAGCTTACTCGCATGGGCACTGTGATGCCCGCGTACGGCTGCCGCATGCGTTGCGATGCACATGCTGCACAACGCAGCCTTTGTCGCAGATTCGCAGCAATATCAAAAACGATCATAAGGTACAAGGATCATGCATGATAAACAAAACAACAATAGATTTGATGTATTTGCTATGTGAAAGTAATATTTTATACCAGGATTGAAATTAAATAATTAGATCTGATTTACGATGCATACCTTTATCTTTTGATGTCATCTGAATGAAGATCTCTGTATCTTTAGATGCAAGATCACTGCAATCTGCAAAGAGGAACTAGATCCTTTCTCTTCTCTTTCTATCCATTTAATCCATCTTTATTCCTTTATCAGATCTCCTAAAGAATCCTACTTTAAGTGGACTTCTTTTTTATTAGTCAAAATATTTCATCAAAATCTAATTAGTTATATTATATATATCTTATCTAATTATAAATGATCACAAAATCTAACAAGTAGAACAAGGACTTGAATCAATTGTTGATTTTATTTTACTATCGATATCTTTCATCACTCGACATCCCTCTTCCTGGAAGCTAACAGGAATAAACAGAAAAAAAAAAAAAGATAATTGACTTAAACCTTTCAAAACTTACATGTAAAAAGCAAGAATTCATACCTTGCCTATATATATATGTCGTGTTGGCATTATGAGGAACA
Source organism: Musa balbisiana (assembly GCA_004837865.1). Classification (NCBI taxonomy): domain Eukaryota; kingdom Viridiplantae; phylum Streptophyta; class Magnoliopsida; order Zingiberales; family Musaceae; genus Musa; species Musa balbisiana. The sequence goes on from CM017193.1 coordinate 38,708,988, forward strand.
AGAATGTTTTAGAACAATCATGATAAACAATACATCATAAAAGTTGGAATTTTCATTAAGAATTCAGTTAATAAAACTCAAAAAGACTCGTTATACTTCTTTATTCATGAGACAAAAGAATGTTAATCCTTGAGTGATCATTGAACAATACAACCACATATTAAAGATATAAAAACTACTTACAGTTATAAAGTAGTAATATCACAAATTTACCTAAAAAAGACCAAAAAAAAGTCCATTCCCTAGAAAATGAAATGCAGAAATAATGCTAGAAAAGGAAACAAACAGAACTCTTAAGGAACAAATGAGAAAGACAGACATAAATCATGAATCTTATAAGAACTGAACGGAACTGAACCCAAAGGAAAAGCTCAAGTAGAGGTCAAGAAATTGTTCACCTTTCCACTGTTCAAATTGCTTCATATTGGGCTGACAGTCAATCTCTGCTTGGATCACTTCACCTAGTGATCCAAGACATCTCCCCTCTAATTTTTTCACTAATTTGTAAATAGTTATCCCATTATCCAAAAATATATGATTGTTTTGGTTATTCGTGGTCACCCCTGCATGTTTCTCGAACATGAGAGCAGATACCACCTGCAATTCATTACAGCAAATATTAAAACAACAGGCCTAACTCCAAACTTTTTGAAAGGTGGGTACAGGATGCAACTCAGATACTGGATGTTACATGAACAGTATGCATCAGTTGTGCAGTTTATGTTAGGTGACTCTCATAATGTCCAACAACAGAACAAAGCATAAGATAAATGTTAGGTGACTCTCATCAAGAGCAGGGGAACTCTCTTAGCACATTAAGGTGCGTTGCTATTGTGCATTATTGTTCATAGATAACTTCAATAACTCCAACAGTTACGCTAATGATAGACGAGTTTGCCATTATTCATAGGAAAGATGGAAGAATAATCACAGAGTAATGACTTTGGTATAGTCGCACGAGGAGCAGCCGCATTGGTACCCAAGATCTTTTACGAACCCGTTCAACTCCACCTGCGGAGATAGCAAAACCTCGTGTAAAACCCTAAAAATCCGAAGCGTATGATGCTCGATATGATATTTACCTCGTCATGCTTGTAGGTGACGGCGAACCCCTCCAGGAGCCCGGTGGACAGCAAGCCTCTGACGTCGATGAGGAGGCTGCTCGGGGTGTACTTAGCGGACTTCTTCCTGCCCTTTGCGAGTGTGAAATCATCGTCATCTTCGTGTACCAAGTCATCCCCCTCGCAGTCGGAGGACGCGTTCGGATTGCCCTTCGAGTTGGTGCGGCCGGACGCTCTCGACATGGCAGATTAACTACCGTCGCCAGAACAAGCGGAGGAGAAATCGAGAGCTTTCGAGTTTGCATAGGGAAGAGACGCATGGGTTCCAATATTTACGACGAAGTGAGTCTTTCTGTTTCCCGAACCGGATGGTTTCCGTACCCCAACGCAGACCAAAATCCCGTAAGGGGGACCCGCCAGCAGTCAATGTAGCAAGCAAGAGGGTCGTGTCAATTGCGGGACCCGTGGGAATCGACCAATCAAAAGATGTAGATCTTCAATACGTGGCTCGGCCGTGACACGGAATCGTTACCGACGTGTTCGGGTCAGTTGTGAGACAGAGTGCAACGGGAGACCGAATGGTTTCAAACGGAGTTGCGTGTGGGAAGATACTACCGTTCTTTTAATTGAAGAAATGCCACAACTTTTAATGATTGCCACGTCAGTAATACTCATGTCTCATTTATGTACATATACGAGAGAAATAAATTACAAGCATATCAGTGTAATTATAATAAACATATTATATGAACTATTGATATTTTGATGAATCTGATGTGGACTAGACTAGTGTACATAGGATTATATGATATATTTCTAAAATGGCTCTAAGGTGGATCCGACGTGGCTCTAACGTAGTTCTGAAATAACTTTGAGATAACTTCGAGATTGAAATATCAAGCTCCTGAGATAAAAATATTACACTTCCGAGGTGAAGAGATTTCTCAACATGATCAATTTGATACTCAAATTAGTAACTCGAGATACTTAAATATGGACACGAGTAATTCAAGAAACGAGAGAGTCCTTCCTTTTTTTCTATTTTTATATTTTAAAGAAGGAAAAAAAGTTTGTGATGTCCTTCCTTATAATAAAGAAAAAGAATAGAGTTTATGATTATCTTCTTTATCATAAAAAGAGAAAAGAAAATTTAAGATTGTCTTCTTTGTAAATAAGAAAGTTTAGGATTACATTTCTTATTATAAAGGGAGAGAAAGAAGTTTATAATTATCTTTTTTGTTATAACGAACGAGAATAGAACTTATGTTTCTTTGTTTGAATTGTACATACAAGCGAACGGAGGATGACTTGGATGACACGTAGCGATTATATATTAACTATCGGTAAATTTTCTATCATTTGTCCCCTCCAAAAGCTTACTTCATGGATCTTACAAGAGAGATTTGAAATATGTCGTTTAAATTTTTTTTGTCGTGGGAACTATTGAATCTCGTATTTTGATGATGAAACCAATTAATAATTGTTTATGGTTTAATCTGTGTTTTGAGTGACGCAGGATGTTTCGATCAGGATGAGACAATTAAAGTAGGAAAAATCATGTTGTGCTAGAGGAAAACATGTCAGGAGATTGGACGTCGAGCCGGAAGATCGATCAACGTATCGACAGAAGGCTTCGGGCCATTGATTCGGGCATCGGGTCAAGAAGAGCGAATATTGTGCCAAGGATATCGGAGTTGCGGAGTCAACTGGCCGATTGGGTAATAGGCCGCAAGAGAGGACGATATGTCAAAGAATCTACGAAGTGTCGAGGGACCAATGACATGCCGGACAACATGATTAATGCTTAGTATTAATTGTCTAGATCGAAATATGTTTTTACATGTACAGGATTAACTACGATAGCAAGGCATAAAGCAAAATGAAGTCCCGGAGTTAATAACACGATTTCGTTAGGAGTTCGAGAGTTCGTCGGAAGTTCTGCAGGAACCAGCCGAGAAGTCCAAGATCTTGCCAGAAGAAACTTGTCGAAACTCGCTAAGAAGATCGTCGTGAAGTCCAGGAGCTTGCCGGGAATCCGTCGAAACATTGCCGAGAGATCGTCGGAAGTTTGCCGGAAGCTCTTTGGAAGAAATTAGACTTACAGACTTGTTTAACTTAGAATATGTCTTAGGAATCGTAGTTAGCACGTAATTGTGTTTGGATTTGAGCCAACCAAATTAGGGGCTAGTTGAGCCCATGTAAGGACTGTGTTGGGCCCAATAATATGCCCAAATACTGCCCCAAGAGATGACACCATCGTGGCACAGTCTCTGAGACTGTGTCAGGCGATGGTACCGTCCATCTGGGCGGTGGTATCACCCAGTGTCAGAATTGCTGAGCAATGGTATTGCCCAACACAGATAGTGGTACCACCTGTACCCGGGAAACCCGGGATGAGATGTTTTTAAGCTTCAAGTTTAAATCCACTTGAAGCTTATAAATACTCGTCTTATCCCTGGGTAAAATACACAAGCATAGAAAGTTTTAAAGTGAGAAAACGTTGTAAAAACCACTTGAGAAATCCCTCCTCTAGCTTAAACTTAGAATTCTGTTTAGAGAGGAGTGAGTGCTTGTAAGGGTTGTCTCTTAAACCCGAAAAAAGAAGAAGAGGGGTGTAAGAAGGAGGTTGATCTTTGCCTATTAAAGGAAGATCGATAGTGGATGCTGGTGGCCTCGACGGAAGAGGAATCGACAAAGTGGATGTAGGTCACGACGATTGAACAATTCTAAAATCTGGTTTGTATTTATTTATTGCTATTTACCTTATTGCAAATTGAATTCCTCCTTCACTATGTTTCCGTACAATTTCAAGTGAGCATCTTTTTGTCGAAACCAGTTTTAATTGACACAAAAGGATTTGAAGACATGATTTTACCATTGCACTAATTCACCCCCCCTCTTAGTGTCAACCTCGATTCTAACAGGAATGTTTAAGGATCTCATTTTATGGATCGGGTTTTCCCGATTCAGGTGTCTCAGGATCATTGGGTTCATAATTCTATTATAATAATTTTTCCTTACGATGATTGTGTTTCTCGACTTACATACCTTGGACACATTTGACCTATGCTTCTATCGTAGTGGACCGATCGAGTTTCCAAATTCACACATCTCTCGGGTGCATTTGACCTTCTATTTCCATCATAATGGATTTATTTTGGTGCTGATTGGGTTTCCTGATTCACATGTTTTAGGTACATTTGTCCTTACGCTTCCATCATAGCGGATTTATTTCGGTGTCAATTAAGTTTTCTCGACTTCTGCGTCAGACACATTCAGCCTTTGTGCCCCTATGGTAGTAAATTTATTTCGATGTCGATTAGGGTTTCTCGACTTACGCGTTTTAGGTGCATTTAGCCTTGCAACTCTATCATAGCAGATTTATTTTAGTATCGATCGAGTTTTTCTAACTTATGTGTCTCAGGCGCATTCGGCCTTGCGCCTATATAGTAATATATTTATTTTGTTACCGATTGAGTTTTCTCAACTTATGCATCTCAGGCACATTCAGTCTTGCGGCTTCATTGTAGCAGATTTATTTTTGTATCGATTATATTTTCCTAACTCGCGTGTCTCAAGCACAGTTGACTTGAGCCTATGCCATAATTGATTTATTTTAGTGCCGACTGGGTTTTTCTATCATGGCTGACTTCAAATCTTTTTTTCGTCATAGCAGATTTCATGTCCTTTCTTTGCTGTAGTGGATCTCGAGTCTTCCCACCGTGGTGAGCTTCAAAATCTTCTTTCTATTGTGATAGATTTCATGTCCTTTCTCCGATACAGTGAATCTCGGATCTTTCTATCATGACATGCTTCAAATCTTATTTCTATCGTGGCAGATTTTATTTCCCTTTTTCACTATAACGGATCTCGGGTCTTTCCAACGGATGTATCCATATATGAGAAGGATAACAATTGAAAGGGTTATGACTTAGAAGTGGGGCTAATAAATCTACCCACATGAGTAAAGGTTGGAAATAGGGTCTCCTCCCAAGGTGGAAGTATTACGGTATCAATGTGCCATTTGCACGAATACTAGGGTCGAGGAAAGTTTTCCGACTTGCTTCATCAATACTCAAGTTAATAATTTGATGTTCTTAAATGTGGGCTTGAATAGATTAAGAAAGGAGAGTTCTTTTCCTTTTTTTCATGATATATTTTTATAACTTGAAGGAGAAGAATAAAGTTTATGATATCATTCGTAAAGGGAAAGAAGATAATTTATGATTATCGTTCGAAAAGAAAGTTTCACATTCTCTCTCTCTCTCTCTCTCTCTCTCTCTCTCTCTCTATATATATATATATATATATATATATATATATATATATATATATATATATATATATATATATATATATACATACATATATTCTCTATCATGAATCACTCAATTATTCATACCGAGACCACTAAGTCAAAGCGATTGCATGAGAAGAAACGAAGAAAAATGAGATATGATGTTTGGGTTTATCTTTCGAGTGATGAGTTGCAAGAGTTGGGTCCTCTCTTGATTTGATTTATATTTGAGTATTGATAGAGTTATTATTTTTATTTTTTTAACAATTAGAATAAGTGGTTCGGTTAGATCCAAAATCGATGGAACGAGAACTTTTGATTTTAAATTTAGTAAAGTTGAAACAATCGATTCTGAAACCACAATCAGACTTCTTGGAGGATGATATGAGATGTGTTTTAGGTCGATTTCTTGTTTAAAGTATACTAACCAAATGATTTGGTCGAAATTTCTATTAAGTATTCCTGTGATGGGCGATCAATACTTCCAGCTAATGGTGATGGCTAAACATGTGAACATCACATCAAGCCTTCCTAATTCACATTCTAAATCACAAAAGCATGAGCCAAGAAATTTGAACTTTATGGTTCTTTACTTAGCAAAGACACAGTCGTTTGACTCCAACAATATAATAGATATATTTTGACATCAATAGTCTGTCAGTTAGCTATAGTAGAGAAACTGATGTGAAAAACGTAAGACTCGAATCAATAACGGGGCAACGATTTATTGACTATCGTAGATCACCACATAAGAGATAGTATGGGTCAATTGTCGGGGGCAGTGCCCCCCATGCAATCGAGCCGACTTGCACTCTCCCTTGGTCAGCCCCTATAAGCGACAGCCCATAGAAAACCCTCGAGTCAATCTTGTTAGATGTTAGGGTTGGTAGGTGACGCCTCCTCTATTGTCCTCTGTTGGCACCACATTGTAAGAGACTATATGAGTCAAAATTTCACATGAATGTGTCTTTCTAAAGACGCACAAGCCAGTCTTCATCAATCGTAATCCCTCTTTACCAATTTTTTAGGTATAAAAATCAATCATTAATGTCTGAATAAGATCAACCTTAGACTATTTTAACTCTATACTACTAATTTGTGTCAAAGGAATTGAATCGAAAAATTCTTTTTTCAATACCGACATATCATGCAGTACTCTCGAGAAGTCTAAAGCCCATTCTAACCCTAGGAGCAACCTTGGATGCTCAAAACTACTTGGAAACCGCTACAGCTAACTCATACTCAACGCCGACGACCCCGCGTACCAATTTTCGATCTACGACAATAAGATGTTAACACAGCATGTTTCGATTTGCTGACCTTGCATTAAATATCGAATGCGTGAGAAGATGAGTACGGGAAGCATTTTAATATACTTGTTATGATCATCATAACACGAAGTGATCATGATGTCTGATTTGGGTATCGGTGGAATTTACTCACTAGAGATATCTACAAGCGTAGTCGTGTGTGCCTATGATGTGTGCAGGGAGGGCTTCTACAAAATTATAAGTGTGCGAAGGATCCATGTGTAAAATTGCGTGAGGAATTCAATTCACCCAAAGTAAACGCCGTTAACTCCGCGTCGTTGTTCGGTGTCGCCGTGGCTTCTTTTTAGTGGACGCACGTTGCACTTTCGAGGAAAGCCGGTGACGACCGTCCGTTGCGCCGTTACTTTTGACATCAAGTCATCCCTTGTCCTACTCGCAACAGCTACTCGTGTGCTTATTGATAGGAATCTTTGGGCCCCAGGAGACCTCTTGGCTGTAGGCGACGCAGGTACTGTTTGCAGCTGGTGGGTCTATAGTTTCTGTCACAAGTAGTCCTCGGCACAATAAGCAAGGCCAAGAGCGAGACGGTTCTCATCCCTTTGGGTTTGTGCTTTCCGCGAACCTCTGTTCTCAGACCACCCGTTTCTCTCTCCCTAGATTTTCTCGATCGATCTCTTCGCTGCAATCGCCGCCCCCTTAAGAATGGTATGTGATTCCTCCTGTTCTCGCTTCTCTGACGCTAGTTGTAGTAGATCCGTGTTCTATGATCATTTTAATCTAGCATTCTTGTTTCGATATTGTCCGATCTATGATCGACCGACTCGATTTCGCTTGGATGTGTTTCTGCTGTGATTTTTTACGGTCTTGTGCTTCCGGCGGTTTGTGGATGGATCTGAGCGGATTATAATCGGTTTACGTTGCTGTCCATCTTTTATGCTGTTATCATTTAATTTCTGCGGTGATCCTTTGGAGCAAGTGATGGATCGATTTAATTTATGGATGGATTTCGTGCTGTATTTTTTTTTTCTTCGCTTCGTGGAAGGGTGCCCTATTTGTTCTTAGGTGGGATTCATCATTTTTTTGGTGCAGATTTTGGTAATTTATTTTCATCATATTTCAATCAAATTCACCCAAAAAAAAGCCTGATACAAATATATTTGCTTCGGCCTAATCTACCAATTTTACTTCCTGATGGTATTAATTTATGCGTGCGAATTTCAACACCGTCTAGCACAGGCAAACGCGGCATCTGGAATGGCAGTCAACGACGACTGCAAGCTTAAATTCTTGGAATTGAAGGCGAAAAGAACTTACCGTTTCGTAATATTCAAGATCGACGAGAAGCAGAAGGAGATCGTTGTGGAGAAGGTCGGCGAGCCCTCTTCGAGCTATGAGGATTTTGCTGCCAGCCTCCCTACCGATGAATGCAGATATTCTATATATGACTTTGATTTTGTGACCGAAGAGAACTGCCAAAAGAGTAAGATCTTTTTTATTGCATGGTAAGTTTTCTTTTGCATTTAAATGAAGAACTAGGCCTAATGGACTCGAGGTATTGCCCTACCTCATATTTCACTTTCCTCATGTGAAGGTCCCCTGACTCCTCAAGAGTGAGAAGCAAGATGCTTTATGCAAGCTCCAAGGACAGATTCAAGAGGGAGTTGGATGGTATCCAGGTCGAACTGCAAGCAACTGATCCTACGGAGATGGGCCTCGATGTCTTTAGAAGCCGTGCAAATTGAGCATCTCCTGGTAATTCAGAGGAAGTGTACCTCCTGCAAGCTAGTTGATCATAATGTTTATAGTTCCAAACATGGTGAATTCACTAGATACCATCTGGTCTTCTTTGCCTCCTTTATGCATCTTTCAATTTGGTACATCTTGCTGATCTGTTTCCTGGTCAGACCTATGACATAAGTTTCTACATGCAACCTGATTTTTACAAGCTGATGGTGTGCTAGAATTTGTGGTTCTGCTGGTTTGACAGCATTCAAGCTTGTCTCGATAATTTTCTGTGGAAGCTTAAGTCAATTTATGCCCCCTTTTCGCTGATTCTACATCGATTCTTGAATTCTCCCGTATTGATTTTTCTGATGTTCCTTCCAAGTATCTTTTGCATTGTTTCATTTACTAGACTATGTAGAAGATGCTTTTATTCTAGTGGATTTTCCTGCACTTGCTTGAAAATTTGTATGAAATTGAAACATTAAATGGCATGTTAATGGTATTATTAAGATAGATGTCTATGTTTTTGTTTGATAGGTAGGCTTTAAACTGTTTAACTCAGTTAAAGAATGATTTCATTCTGACAGCCATTTGAGGTTTATGTTTTCTTTTTTCCATGGTATTGGTAGTTTTGATCGAAAGAAGGGTATCAAGTTGCAGATTTGCCAAATGCAACCGGTAGCATAGGTAATCATGTCCTTTAATTAGCATGAGCGTTAGATTGTTGGAGAACATAATGGATTTGGTGCTGATTCAGTAAAACATAACCATTAATGTGTCATTCAGGCTAGGCTTTTGCACTTGATTACCCTTCTTGTAAGGGAAGTTGGAAAGTCCAATGCTCTTTGGTGACATTTGGATGGTGGAGTTGCCTAACCAGCCTTGTGAAATGGATATGCCAAAAAAGTTAATTGAATATGATCAAAGCCCTGCCAGGAAGAATGTGTCAAAATAATGAGAAGGTGCTGATCATGATGCATCAAGTAGCGCAAGTGAAATGAGAGTGTTGTTTATGACCTAAATCCAAATATGAACTCGCGAAGCAGTTGATATTGGATTGGCGCATCCAAGGGACGGATGTCATTTCCAGTCAGATGTGCTGATTCTTATCTGATATAGGGTTGGATCGAGGATAAGATCATTTCGTGGAGAAGTCCTGTTCTTTCCCTTCTTTTTGGCCGGTTGAGTAATACAATGGTGTGATGGACACTCTGAGGTGATCTTTAGATGGTCTCTCCCCTCGATCTATGTTCGCCATTCCCCAGCTTCATCTTTGCCAAAACATTCCTCGGTACCGACCACACTACCACAAGTGAAGGAATTCCATTGTCATGCGTGCCGCGTTGCCGTATGGCTTTAAAATTCTTTCCCTTATGACCGGCAGACATTCTCAGTGTCTTAACATAGTCTCTAGTGTGGCTTTATATAAAAAATTATTTTTTCCTGATGAAAATTTCTAGTAGATTATAAAAAATACCATCTAGTCAGTAATAAATAGTTGGCTTGTACGTGTTAGTGATAAATGGAGTTATAAGCACGTCAAGTGGAGTATTTTTGTGTTCAGCGTCAAGTATATAATTATTTGTTTTTATTCGCGGCGTGTTTCGTTGTTAGAAAATACCGTAAAAAATAATTTCACTACAAAAATTACAAAAATCCTTTTATTCGAAATAAAAAAAGTGTCGAGCAGCGGTGGGATGTGGCTGCTGTTAAGTGACACGATTCGAGCCCATCTCACTAGCGTGATTTCCCCGCGCAGAACTGCTACCGCCTACCCATCGGCCACGTCGTCCATCCGGACCGAAACCATCATCCAATAACAAGCCTCCACGCTCTCACCGAACCTCTACCTCAACCATTACCAGCCGTCCATCGCGCTACCTACAAACGACGCGATCGCTTCCACGTCATCTATCCGGAACCACTACACGATGCCCAATCGAAACCCAGAGACTTTCTCTTTAAATGCCGATGGTCAGGGTCCTCGAACCACATCCCCTTCTTCCTGCCTCTCCGAAGTCTTCCCTCGCCTCTCTCATCCCTCTGCTGCTCGATCGCGATCCCGATGGCGCCCAAAGCTGAGAAGAAGCCGGCGGAGAAGAAGCCTGCTGCTGCGGAGAAGCCGGCCGAGGAAAAGGAGAAGAAGTCCGTGGCCGAGAAGGCTCCGGCGGAGAAGAAGCCTAAGGCCGGGAAGCGCCTCCCCTCCAAGGACGGCGCTGCCTCTGCCGGCGACAAGAAGAAGAAGAAGATGAAGAAGGGGACTGAGACCTACAAGATCTACATCTTTAAGGTTCTCAAGCAGGTCCACCCGGACATCGGCATCTCCAGCAAGGCCATGTCCATTATGAACTCCTTCATCAACGACATCTTTGAGAAGCTCGCTCAGGAGGCCTCCCGCCTTGCCCGCTATAACAAGAAGCCCACCATCACCTCTCGCGAGATCCAGACCTCCGTCCGACTCGTCCTCCCTGGTGAGCTTGCCAAGCACGCGGTCTCTGAGGGCACCAAGGCTGTCACTAAGTTTACCAGCTCTTGAACGGTTATCGACTCGGTCTTGACTGGATCTTGGCAGATCTGGGAGTCTGGGGTTTCATCTTGAACCTTGCTGCTTTTAATTTAGCCTTTTATTCTGGTGGAAGGCGGTTGCTGTTATGTAATATACTAATTTCTGCTGGTGGAAAAATGGCAATTAGATTGTCTTTCAGTCAGCAGTGTTCGTTGGCTCTTGTTTTGATGTTTGACAATGGATAGATTATGCATATTTCCGCTGCCATTTAGTAGAAACTTTGTCTGGATTTAAGCATTGTAAGTTTTGTTCCTGTTTGTGAAATTTTGTGGTGGTCTACTTGATAGTTAACTGTTTTCATGTGGTAGAAGGATGATAACTTGTTATGCGCTTGCAACTGATTTGAGATGTAAAATTGAAGATGTTCCCTTGTTGGACTGTGTCAGTTTACATTGGACATGGTTAAGGTTTTGTTTTGATGGATGTTGGAAGTTGTATATTGTTCATATGCAGTAGCTAATTATTGTAGTCTTGCATTGATTATATCCTCTTGTTCATGTATAAATATGTGGATTTTGATTCTCTTTTGCTATCTCTTGTTTGCACCTAAATTTGTTTCTCTTTTCAGTTTGTGTGAGCCATCAACGTACCTTTTGTCTGATGAACTGTGTATATGTATCTTCTTTTTTGTATATGCTATGCCTAATTGCTTCATGCAGTATGTTGATTACCATATTGGTGGGGATCGTGATGACATTTGTTCATTACAGCATGGATCTCCATTTATTAGCAGGATGTTTTACGAGTATCTCCTCAAGTTAAAGGAGGTTGGTTATTCTTTTATATTCGAGTCAGCAAATTAATATTGCTTTGCAGAGGCAACATAATGACAATACTTCATTCTGATTTATATGATGCCTACTATCTGCCTTATGTGCTATACTGATTTACTTGCATAGAAATTTACTTCATATATAAATGTAATGTTTCCTTGGTGATGTGTGTGAACTCAGCATTTGGCTGGCAATATGTGCAAATTACATTTAGTTCCAGCTAGTTTGGCTTTGGAGTTGAATCGTATGATAATGCATCTATGGTGAATATTCGAGTAGTATAAACTCCCTTCATCATATTCCTTGTGAATTTATTCTGATCTACTATTCTACTCTCTCTTGGATTCTCCTTTTGAAGGACGAAATTGTTATGTTGCTTGTTATTTGTTTTATCTGCTATAGCTTTTATATATATTCTTGCATTAGGGTTAACTTTGTCAACCGATTGGCTTGCATATCATTCCAATCTTTAAGCAATTTTATTCATCATGACCATTTTACATATGAATAGTCCAAGTGAACTTGATTTCCAGGTATTAGGATCATATGGCATCAGATTTATAGAATTTCATATTGCAATATGTTTCATCGTATGTTGATAAGTGTGCAGTAGCCTTTTTCATTCCAGGTTTCTGAGTTTTAATGAAGGTATGTTCTAAATTAATCGAGTTATTTAATGTTCGACTCTACTAGTTTAAGCTTGATTATTAGCACTAATTTCAAATAGCCATTTGAAGGATCTGATGATGATATTGGGTTTGGCATATTCTGTGTCGCATGTTAGGTGGTTTGCGATCGTGGTATTTGATCGGCAGCTCATGTTGGTGTTTTTGATTGGTGATTTATTTACTTGTTACATTGTATTTATTGTGCGTCGATAATTGGATTTCTTAGTAAGGTGGAACATGTTCGGTTGCATTTGGATTTTGTGGTCTTTTAAATAAGGTTTTGGAGAATGTACAACATAACATGTTATATTATTTTCAGGCTCATACTCATATCATTTACAACAGATATTTGAACTTTGTTTACCGCATCGTTTCTTTACATCGCATGATTCATCGTGAATGTTAAATTTGCAGTCGCAGCATATTGGGGATTCCAGAATGCTTCGCCTCTGATTGCTCCTCCTCCTTTGATGCAATGCCTTACTCTCAGCATAAGGCAGTTCGTGCGGTGCAGTAGGATGGTTGAGAATATGGAGATGGGAGTGGATCTTTTTAGCAGGTATTCTTTTTCTTTATTATATAGTATGTTTTAGGTCGTATTCAATAACTGTCCGCCTAAGCCAACGAGGAGTCGCTGAAACATTCTACGTCCTCTACCGCCACAATGTCGTTGAAGACGTGGTGGTGCCTCTCAGGTATGCTTTGATCCTTTTTTTTTTTTTTAATAGGACGTATTTTGGTTAGACACCTTTTGATAGCGGTCCACGCCTATGGCAGTATCAACGAGGGGTTCCAGAAGCCATCATGGCAGACCACGTCGAATCGAAAAACTCGGGACGGTGCTGTCGGGTATGAGCCTGCCGTGAAAACCCAAGTCGGTATCGTCGGGTACAAACCCTTGAGCTGACATCATCGAGTACAAACCAACCTCGGAAACTCAGGACGACGTCGCCAAGTACTAAGCCGCCTTGCCTCGAGAACTCCGGACGTCGTCGCACAATATCGTCTTGCACCATACAACTGACTCCCATGTACAGGTATAAATGCCCCTTTCTCGGCCAGCACTAGGGGGACAAAAAAAAAAAGGAGACTCACACTTATTCTATTAAATTCTAATTTGAGCTTCAGAGGGGTTGGATCAGGAAAAATTCCTCTCGACCTCGGCTTGAGTGCAGGGGCTGACGACGCAACAGCGGTCGGCATCATTTGCAATATGTTTCGACCCGATGACTATTCGCGACCACGAAAGTTCTTGCGAGGGCACCCTTAGACATTCGGAGCTTAACAAAGTTGTGTTGACTCCTCAGTCATGGTGTAAAGGTATATCAACATTTTGGTATTAAAAGGAGGGCCTGATATCGTAAGGAATCCCTCAACCGAGCACCCTGGAGAAGAGCCATCCTTGACTCACCCGACCTTTGAGTTTGGAGTGCAACTCTCACTTCCTTCGAGTATAGAAGGGAATATCTCGGTCGTGACCTTGAGCCGTTATTGACGGCTATTCAATGATCTCGGGTTGTCATCTCCCGAGACCATCAAGGGGTAACTTGTTATCTCAGTCGAGACATTCCTCAACCTCACTTGCCAAGTGGAAGCGTTAGCTGGGATGATGTAGACCATTGCGCCCCTTGTATCTCAGCTAGCTCAGCAAACGATTTGCCCCCTACGACCGTCACTCGTGATCCAAACTATACTCATCCCCACACCTTAAAATGTCACCTTGGTCGACTAACCACTTTTGGCTCCAAATGCCCACTCCCCAATCGAGGAGCAATCGAGACACCCAAGTCCAACGATAGAGCACAATGTTTATGTGCCCAGATGCGCTGCCTTGACCTTCCTAAAGCCAACACCCTATCGCCTGACTCGGCGAACGACTCGCTCTGGGCCTAGTTGTGGTTGGCGATTCAACACCTGGATGAGGTTCAAAGGGAACTCCATAAATCCAATGAGGAGCTCGGGGAAAGTACCTTGATCGGGTGTCCCTTTGCCCAAGAAATTTAGGACAAGCCTATCCCACTCAACTTTCGCCTCCCGATGCTGGAGGCCTATGATGGTGGCTTCGATCCAGCGGAGCATATCGTCACCTTCCGGGCCTAGATGGCCCTATGTGACACTTTTGACGCATTTTGGTGGGAGAGAATGATAGGGTGCATTTTGGTAAGACACCTTTTGACCGCAGCCCACGCCAATGACCGCATCAGCGAGGGGTTCCATAAGCCATCATGGCAGACCATGTCGAATCGAAAAACTCTGGACGATGTCGTCGAGTACGAGCCCGCCGTGGAAACTCGGGTCGGCATCGTCAGGTACAAACCCGCCCCTAGAAACTTGGGACGGCATCGTCGGGCACAAGCCTGCCCCGGAAACTCGGGATGATGCCTCCAGGTATCAAGTCGTCCCGAGAACTCGGGATGGCGTCGCATAGTATCGTCCCGCACCATACGACCGACTCCCATGTATAGGTATAAATGCCCCTTACCTGGCCAACGTTAGGGGGACATAAAAAAAAGGACTCACACTTATTCCACTCAATTCTAATTTGAGCTTCGGAGGGATCGGATCGGGAAAAACTCCTCTCGACCTCGGCCAGAGTGCAGGGGCTGGCGACACAACAACAGTCGACATCATTCGTAATCCGTCCTGACCCGACGACCATCTACAGCCACGAAAGATTTTGCGAGGGTACCCTTGGACATCCGGAGCTGAAACAAACCGTACCGACTCCTCAGCCACGTGTATCAACACTTTTGATTTCTAATTTTACAGTTGCTAACTATTATTTAAAGCTTTGCAGGCATTTGTCTCACAGTGGTCATCGAGGTTAATTCGTCAATGCTATTTTGCTGCTTCCCGGTATCTAAATGTTCCTCCGGAATCAGCATCACACACATCAAAATTGGATATGTACATATATACAGTATCCGTTTTCCATCCAGTGGATAAAAGGATTTAATGATAGGTTTTTCCATCCAGTGGATAATAGGATTTAGTGATAGCTTATAGCAAGGTTCTGAATTCAGAACCATGGTTTGGACACCGGTAACTCATACCGATCCGAAAGAGTGTCGGTACAGGAGCTAACTATGCGTCAATTGTCCGGTTAGCCGGGTGTATCGTAGGTGTCGACGATATCCACCATCGTGGAATCATCGTCGATAACCACAGACACCGGCGTCTCCTCGGAATGGACCATGTCGTGCTGCTGGATCACCAGCACCGACGAGGCGATTCCGTGGCTCGACGAGGCCAGCACGTCGCCGACGGGCCCCAGCTCCGGATGCTCTGCTGGCTGTTCGGCGATTTCCGCCACCATCGACGTCGGGAACCGCCCCTTCCCCACCACCACCAGCTCGAACTCCTCGCTCTTCCCAATCTTCAGGACTGCCTCTATCACGTTGCCTGCCGGCCTTTTCTCGTACCTCGCTGTCCCCCCCTCCGTCTTTTTCTGGAATGCTGCCACGGCCGCCTCGTCCATTTCCTGCAACGGCAAAGATTTAACTCCTCGACGAAACCGTAGTTCGCGCGTACGTAAAGTTGGAATCCGGGATAACCTTTTCTCGCTGGCGGTCCATGACGGCGGTGGAGAAGGTGTAGCTCTCGTCGGCGTTCTTCAGTGGCGACGGCCTAAGAGTGACGCTGGGCCGCTCCACGTCGCCCTGCTTCTCGGGCACGAATCTCACTGCGGTGACCCGCACGCCAGGGTGCTGCGCCATCCTCCCGGCGAGCGCCAAGGCCTCCCGGTCGTCGGGCCCGCCGAAGAAGACGACGCAGATCTCGCGCGCGACCTCGGGCGACCCCACCTGTCTTCCGCCGCTGAAGCCCCAGTCCACGAGTACGGCAACGGAGCAAGGGGCCTCCCTCATGACCCTCTGGTTGACAGCTCGCCGACCGGGCCCGGCGTTCTCCACGGCACCGTCGCGGCGGTGCTGGTGCTTGTGGAAAGGGACGATGAGGAGGGAGACGCGCTTCTGCTCAGCGACGTCGCGGACGTCCTCGTGCATGGCGGCCATGGAGGAGACGGCGGTCATGGAGCGGACGTGGACGCGGCCGAGCTGGCCGTAGGCGTCGAAGGCGAGGGCGACCTGGTCCCGGGCCTCCCGGCGGAGGCGGAATGGGAGGCCACTGCGGCGGGCCATGACGATGGAGGAGGGGCGGTCGGTGAGCTCGACGAGGTTTAACACGTAAAGCTTGAGGGGGCACCGGTTGGTGTCGCCGCCACGAATGGTGTCGAGGAGGCTGATGAGGGAGGGGGCGTCACGGGGGCCGTGGACGCAGGCAAGCACACGGAGCTCCTTGGGATCGGGGACGGAGGAGGAGGCGGAGCGGTGAAGCTTGCGATGTTCATGGGTGTAGCGTCCGGCGCGGGCTGGCTTGTAGATGGCCATGACGCTGGGGGTAGTGATGAAGGTAGTGAAGAGCGCCATCAGAACCATGATGGCGAAAACTTCATCGTTGAGCACCTGCACGCGTCACAGCGTTCTCCATCTGTTAGATTTCATCCCACGATGGGACAACAGGGAACTACAGTGATCGGAAATATGCAATCCGACAAGTGTTCGATTCCGATTAGCCGAAGTATATATATATATGTGTATATATATGTATGTATGTATGTACATACATACATATATATACATACATACATACATATATATATATATATATATATATAGAAAACAGAGCTGTTGTTAAATAAAATGATTTTTTTAATTTCAAAAACCTATCTTTCTGGAGACAAAAAAAGTCAGTCAAACTGCAGCGTGTAATTTTCTCAAACACCGAGTGGGTGTTGTGTGAAGCACGGCGTTGCCATTTCAACGGCTGCTAACATCACGAAAACATGGTTTTCCCCTCCCGTCACTGTAACCCAACGACTACAGCAGGAGAAAGGGAAAAACCAGACGTGAAGGAACAGGGAAGTTTGCGCACCTTTCTTTCTCTGCCGATGTTGAGAACGATGAGCTCGACCAGGCCCTTGGTGTTCATGAGCACCCCCAGCGTAATCGCCTCCCTCGCTGCCATTCTGCACGCCATGGCAGCGACGAATGTCCCAACTATTTTCCCCACGCACGCGGTGCATATCACCAGAGCCAGAATCCCCCACGATGTTGCGTCTTTGATGCTTGCCACGTTCGTCTTCAGCCCGCTTGATGCGAAGTACAGCGGCAGCAGCAGCACCGACACGAAGTCCTCGATCCTCTCCGTTAGTCTCCGGGCGAAGTCGCCCTCCTTCGGCAGCGTTAGGCCGAAGATGAATGCCCCGAAGATGGAGTGGATGCCGATGAAGTCCGTGAAGAATCCTGACACGAGAACTCCGGCGAGAGTGAGGGCGACCCATGCCTCGCTCTCCCCTCCTCCGCTCTCGGTCCTTCTCGCCACCCACGCCATCGCGGGCCTCACTACTACCATCTGTACGGACACGAACACCAGGCCGGTGAGGAGGACCCAGATTGACACCACCGGACTCCGGTGGCTCCCGCTGCCGCTGCTGCCCGAGATGGCGACGGCTAGAGCGAGGAGGACCCACGCGGCGAGGTCGTTGAAGGCCGCGGCCGCCATGGCGGTCTCTCCGAGCTGGGTGTTGAGCAGCCTGAGCTCGGCGAGGATGCGCGCGAGGACGGGGAAAGCCGTGATGGACAGCGCAACACCCATGAAGACGAGGAAGGCGCCATACCCGGCCTCGTCGGCGCCGGAAACCACATCGCGGAGGACGAAGGCTACACCGACGCCGCAGACGAAGGGGAGCGAGATGCCGGCTGCGGCGATGGAGAATGCGCGACGGCCGCTGCGGCGGATAGAGTGGAGGTCAAGCTCGAGCCCGACCAAGAAGAGGAAGAATAGGAGGCCGATGCTCGCCACGGTCTCGAGGATGGGCTCGCTCCACGCGGGGAAGACATTGTGCAAGTACGTCTTGTTGCGGCCGAGGGCTGAAGGGCCCAGCAGAATCCCACCCTGCCATAACATCCAGCTCAAGAACGTAAGGGATCCCTGCAATCGCCATGTGTGAGAGATTCATATGCAGAGAGTTGGACACTTACGATGATTTCGGCGATGACTTTGGGCTGCCGCAAGGGTTTGAGGAGGAAGGCGAGGGAGCGGCTGACGAGGAGGACGAGGGTGGTCTGGACTATGAGCAGAGGGAAGGCGAAGTGGAGGGGGTTGTCGCCCTGCCACACTCCATTCGACGTGGTCTTGATGGCCGTAATATTGACCGCCATAGCACTGTGTCTAACAAGAAGAGGAGTGCTCTATTTATAGATTATTCTTTCCTTAACACACTTAAAGTAAAATAATTTATTTTATTTTTCTTCACATCATATGCTACACTGATAGAAAATGCTTGAACTGACATCATATATTGGATTGACACCAAATCGTAAGTAAAGTATTCATTTCAATTTTTTTTACCCAAATTAAATTTCTTTAGTTGACTCTAATTCTGGAGCAATATGAGTCTCAATGGTCCCTACAAATCCATCACAACGAGTTTTCGATGGGACATCGGTCTTTTTATAAAGTTTTTTTTTGAAATTCTTAAGTTGTTGTGAGTTTCTTAAGCACTAGGATAATAAAGGTCTATGCTAAGGGTATTCTTACATAACATATCTCGAGAGTTACGATCCCGATGCGGGACCTGATGATGATCGTATCTTCCTTGGTTAATGTTAGGGTTTGAAGAGCTATGCAAACCTTCTCTTTTGTGGTGCCTCCCTTGGACTCTAGGACGCAAGAGAGGTCCGTTGAGGAGGGGCAAATCCTTCGCTAGTACTATGTGGTAATAACTCTACACAATTGAAATCCTTAAGATTGTCATAGCGACCTTCTCCCTCGTCTCATGGTAGGAGGTAACACCAGTGGTGGAGTCGAGAAGATGGACTAATGCCAGTGCTAACCTGCTTATCATAGGCTTGGTTAGTTTTGTCTAAATTATGTGACACTCTTGTATGTTAGCCTATATGAAACCTCTTATTGCCCCATAATGACCTAAAAAAAAAAGACGAGTTAGATGAGACATTTAACTTGAGATCCCACACACAAACATTTTAATAAATACTTATTAGATAATATAAATTATAAATATAGAATTCGTAAGCCTTGAACGATTATACAATAAAGGGTCTAAAGTAGTCTACAATGATCAAAAGTCTTCACAAGTACTTACATGATGCTGCTACAAAATAAGACAGCCACTAAGGTAGCTCTAGGGAGTTGTACTGGCTGACACTCTGCACCAAACTACGAAGCTAGAAAACTTTCAAAATGATTGCCTAGATGGATGATTTTTGAATAGTTTTATCTTTACGCAATGATTACAAATAACATATATTTATAGGACTAAAGCGACCACAAAAGCTAACCAAAATAGGGTTATCAAGCATACTGTAAATCCTTTACATATTATAAAGTATGAACAAAATCGAAAGATATGGACATACACATATATATTATATTAAATACCTTTTGTATAGATTTATTCTTGATATTCCCTCCACATATTTCTTTGAAGTCATCATCGAAACCTTTGCGAATGCTCCATCTTTTTGCCTTTGTTGAATCTTCAATTTTTTACTTTAACTGTAATGCACCTCTCTCGATTTCTAACTTCTCTCCATCGTTGTTGTTGAGTAGTCAAATTACTTTAATTCACTAGTAACTCTTGATTCTAATGTAGGGTCGGTCCAGTTATGCTATTTTTTGTTAGTTTCTACGACTCTTTCAAATAAAGGAAAAGACTTTTTTTGTTGTGCACTAGTTTCTCAAACATTTCATGTCACGTGAATTGTGTAGAGGCTATAATGAGTATTGCCTCACAAACTGAAGTTTTAAGGTCTCTCCTTCATAAAATTTGCCCATCAATTCCTATTCAACTTAGTTGTCACCTTCAAGTAGATTCATATCAATTTCACTTTCAATTAATATTCTGAAGAGGATAATATACTTTTAGTAGAACTAATCACTATTAGTGATGATTTAACAATTATTATTTTTCACTAAGTCTTTTTGAAGCATATTTGAATATATGTAGAGCTCCTATATTAGATAAATAAGAGAACTAAGGATATTCGATTTCGCCTATTCTCGTAAAAGTTGAGAAGGCAAAAGTTACTGGATTTTACCTGCTTCCTTAAAGGTTCTACTTCGTACATTAAGTTGGTTACTAGCCTTCGCCTACAATTTGCTCATACTTCTGAAACACCCAAAGTGTTTGCACTCCTTTATTGAGTTAGCTACTATAATTCGTCTTTTCATTATCATTGAAATTCTAGAATTTAAGAAATTTTATTCGAAAAGAGTAAAATTTTGCTCCGACTTAGAACAAGTCTTTAATAGTTTTAGTTACTTTTGAGATTGTATCATCTTCTCTATCATTTTCGTCACCTACTCCTTTGAGTCGAAAAGGTACAATACTATATATTGTTGACTTCGTTCCTCAGTCAAACACTCATGCATTAACCCGAAGTCCCCCACTTTCGGTTATTTTAATGAGAAGCCAATTAACATCGGTTTGACAAAATTTCCTGAACTCTACCTATTTGCCTTATCTCGATACTTATATTTTGTCTCTTTATTCTTCACCTCCTCGATCAACTTTCACGACTATGTGCTCTCCCTCCAAAAGAGCAAAGGATCAATGACTCCATGAAAGTTGTACCTTTTGTAGTTCAATGATATTGTATTGCCCATGACCCTATTATTCATTATCTTACATATGTGACTCTTCTTTACGATTACTAAATCTG